>OZ024892.1:55583792-55601292 GCA_964017195.1 Siderastrea radians | reverse complement strand
TGTCCTGGTTTGATTCGCAAACGCTACAGTGCCAAGATCTAAGCCTGGCTTGTGTAATCAGTCCCTACAACTGGATCAAGACTGTATCATAAACTCTCATATTTACAAACTTGTTCTATTGATTTTATAGCACAGCAAATGTGCCCCCTAAAATGCCATGTAAATAGGGCTTGACTTACAAAAAAACCCTGCTTAAGTATATTTTACCCAGTTTAAAATTCCCAGGTTCAGAGGTACATTCTTATTTCTCATCACACAATCTGAATACTCAAGAATAGCTTTCTTGGGATTATTTGCCATGATGATCATGCCACCCCCATAGCTGTCAACATGCTGATGGCTATCAATGATAGCACAAATACCATTGCTCTTCACCAAAAATCCCACTGTCATATCACATGCAATGTTTACACCATAGTGATCAGAGGTTGTTGACTAAATGACTCCATTGATGTGGTCAATCAAATCCTGAAATTCATTAGCATTTGTAAACCCAATCAACTGATCAGCTGATTCAACACTAAATAAATCTACAGCATTTACAACATCTTCAACATCTAAATATACAGCGGTATCACAGTACAACTCGTCATAGACCTCATTGCCATCACAAATGGCATTGACAAAATGAATTGACCCACACATCAGGTAGTAGTTGATTCCAAAGTAATGATATATCTAATTTATTATGGAAGCAAGAGGCCCCAAATTTCACCGCAATAAGGGTGCATGCATTACTTCCTGACCTATCCCCCACAGTGGACTGAGAAATGTTGGTTGGGAAGGTAAACACACAGTGACAATTAGACAACCTTTGGCAGGGGATCACTAGGGTACTTGTCGAGCCTTCAACATTAGCAGCAGCACTGCCACCAATATTCAAAACTACATCCCTGTAACCCTTTTCAGAATTTTTATTCTGTTGCACGCCCTTCCTGTTGATCAAGCCTCCATTCGCCGTCCGGGTAAATAATCAGTCGAGCAGACTGAAATGGACCAATTTCTCTAGAAAACTGCACATTGCTTGACTGTTCAATGATCAAGACAAAATCAGGCGGTTTTGATTCCAGCAAGTCGCTTTGCACAATCGGCCGCACTTCACAAAAATAGCCAGCGTTCGACAAGATTGAAGCCCAATGGTTTGAAAAAGCATTTTCTTTGGACTTCGAGGCAAAATCTTGATCTTTTTGGGCCTGTTTCTGTTCGCTTTTGCGTCTCAAAATCTTCTTTAAAGAAGTCGAAAGCAGAGATTTTTCAGAAGATCCGGACTCACCAACGTCCAAGCGTGGCTCCTTGCTTTGACGGTCTCGATCATTTTCGTTTGAATTGCGCCGCTTCATCGTCTCAATTACACTATTTTACGGCATTTTAAGGACGGAAACACAGCAAACAGAATCTTAACAAGATAACGTTCGAAGGACAAGACGAACAAGACACACGTGAAGTAGCGATCGCAGAAACCAAGAACTTATGGGCTGACGCATCGATACATTTTTTTCCGCAACTCTGCAAGTTGAAAGTGTGAAATATTTGCAGAGGATTGTGGGAAGACGTAATTTAGGAAAACGTTCATGGAATAGTGGACTACAGAAAGAAAGAGATGGAATAGACGTGTTTTTATTTTCTTGATATACACGCATAAGTCCGCCATTTCTTTTTTTTCGTCTTATTTCACGGATCATATTACTCATGTGGACCGGAACTGCGTTTTTCGCGGGGAAAATGTAGTCTAAAAATAAACCGGTCTGTGAAAACGCCGTGACATAGGCTTAGTATGGGAGTTGCACGCTCCTGGTAATGGGCTCCTGGGATTAGTTAATACGAATGAATTCTTGGTCTCATAGATTTCCTTTAATTTTATTACTTTGATTGTTCTTTTGCAGAAGAGGAATAATCAATTGAAAAGAAACGTACTCAGCGAGTACCAAGTGAAGAAAGGATCACCATATCGTTTTTTTCTTTCAGTGGACTAGCTAGGAGACTGAGCCTAAAAGTTGCTAAAAGTAATTAAATGACAAACAATGCTATGAAATTGTTACGGGGAATTTCATTTTACGAGGACCAAAATCAAGAAAAAAAGATGAAAACGTAAGAATATCGTATATCACGGTTTTATCAACCCCACCTAGCAAGAAATGGTTTGTTTTTCAAGAATTTTTGTAAGCCTATAAATTAGCAACCAACACTTGTACTAACTTTGCGTCATGATGTTTGAATTTTTTTTTCTGCATGCCAGCTTTATTTTGAAAGAAACGTAATGTTAAGTTTAATTTCAAAACCCCAAAACGCCCCTATATATGCGTATGGTAAAGATACTTACGAGAGAAACTCCTCCCAGAGGCCTTGTGGTTAGGGTTAAAGTGGGCCGTAGGTCGCGTGTTCAAGTCCTCCACTCTGCCTCTAGTTAGGCGGCGTTTACATGAGTTATTTCATCCCGGGATGAGTTTTACCCCGGGATGAAATAACTCATGTAAACGGCGCCTTAGATTTGTTTTTCACTAATGGTCGCTCGCCAGTCTTGCATACCGTAAACTGCCGCTTATAAGCCCCTCCCCCCCCCTTATAAGCTCCCCCGGTTATAGGCCCATCTACATGTAAAGAAAAAAAATACATTCGGTTATAAGCCCCACCGGATATAAGCCCCCCTCTAGTTTTTCTTGTTTCCTTAATATTAAGCACTCTCACAGAACACTGCGAAGATGAACTCTGAGCTTCTGTTTTGTTACGTTCCGGTTACGTTCGTGTTGTTACAGTTTTGATTTTATCGTTAAAATTGAAATGATTCGATTTATTATGACGTTTCAAAGGTTAATTAAGAACTGGTAAATTAAAAACGTATTTCGATCAACAATACTGTGGCTCATTTCGAAACGATTTTTTTTATTCCGCTTATAAGCCGCCCGCATGTAAGCCCCTC
Source organism: Siderastrea radians (assembly GCA_964017195.1). Classification (NCBI taxonomy): domain Eukaryota; kingdom Metazoa; phylum Cnidaria; class Anthozoa; order Scleractinia; family Rhizangiidae; genus Siderastrea; species Siderastrea radians. The sequence goes on along the minus strand of OZ024892.1, from coordinate 55,598,375 downwards.
CGTTTATAAACCCACCCAACACCCCTTACGAAGTTGTATAAGCCCAGGGCTTATAAGCGGCAGTTTACGGTATGTTGTTTTAGACATTTGTACTTCTTACGTACTCGGTTTAAAGGCGATAGTTTTAAATGTATAGTTGTAAATAAATTAAGAAATTAATTTGTTTTACATTTCAGCTTTTGTATCGATAGCAGCTATGGACAGTTAGTTTTCAACAGATGTTTACTTCATGTAAGTTGACTCAATTTTGATTTCAGGATACAGTAGACCCCGCTACCTTGTGTGATAGCGGGAGTCTACTGAACTTTTTAATTGAGTTTCTCAGAACACTAGCGTCGTTATGTTTGTGGCCGTTTGTATGTATCTCCTACCTTGTAGCAAACAAGTTAAACAGTCTGTTCCCGGTATGGTATGCTTTTCACGAAAGTGGAGGGCAGCTAGTGACTGCAAAACCTTCCATTAATGGTCCTTCTTTAACCAACAGGCGCAATCTCTTGTATTATAAACGGAATATCAGTGGCCAAAAACACATTTTTGCTTATTCAAAAGAAACCAAAAATTTCCCACACAACAAGGCACTTGTGAGTGATCCGAATTCCATTCATTCAGTTTATACTGGGAGCACAGTGACTGTGAAATGATATACATTCCCAAAGAACACAACTACCGTCGATTCCGAGCGTTCCTATGTCAAAAGTACGAGCCATAGGGGTTACACGAGTTATTTGTGAATGCTTTCATTATCATGGATTATGCGCGATTACACCGCCTTATTATGGTAAAAGAAATAAATGAATGAATGATTGAGTAACGAAGGAATATGTAAAAAGTGCATATCACAAATACATGGATAACAAGAGCAAATAAATTTATTCATAATAGAGTACACCACATGGCAGAATATTTACATAAGGCAAGCTACAAAGCATTTCTAGAAAATATAAGGATTCTTCTTATTTGTCACCAACAGGAAGTCTATTCAAAAAATATTGTAGAACTCACACCCCATCTGGCACACTTCTGCCATCCTTACAAATTTTTTGTTTTGAGTTTGAAAATATATCATCCATGTTAATTTTTTGCTTATTTCATTTTATCTGCTAACCATTATAAAAATAGTATTATTTTTCAAGTATGATCGAGTTTGTAAAACACTCTGGTGCACAAAATCGCCGAACCCTAATCCATGGTCGGTCTCCTCAACAGGGCGGGGCCACTCGTTCACCTTAAAGTCAATAACTTTGCATATGTTTACTCTCTCGCTCTGACAGATATTCTGATCAATCAAAGTGATGCATAACTTCTCCGTGAAAGGCCAGGGTAATACCGAATCATATTCACCAGGAATAACTTTGACATACACCGACAAAAATTTTGCCTTAAGTGTTTTACTCGCGACTGGGTTTGCACAGCCACCATTGGGCATCATTTTAATTCTTAATTTGTACCCGTTCTTAGACAAATAAAACGGTTCACTCAGTATAGTTTTCTGCTCGCTTGTCACCGCCCTGTCATAAACAGTTTGGAAGTCAGGTATCTTCCATATATACGGAGCATAGTTCCTTGTCATCTGTTCCAGTCGCTTTATCTGTTGTGACTGATCTTTAACAAGGCTGGCAAGCGCGCGGACCTGGTTCTGAGTGGTCTCTAGGCCGCGGAGGGCTAGGGAGAGATGGTGTTCAACTTGAGATTCTGAGTGATGTTTGGTGTCTGATCTTGGAAACTGTGAATAAAGAACAAATCCTCAGGTTTAATACGAAAGTCACTTTCTTCTGTTGGTAGACAATTTTGACCTCACTGCCTTGTCTCCAGGCACTGTTGCAATTCGCGGCCGGGGAAAACAGTATAATAGTCCCACAACTCCATGCGCACCGCGGTCTTTGAAATAGCGACGAATGGGAAGAGACACGTGACCTAACTGTATCCGCTGGAACTCAGTGGTTCAGGAGCGGAAACCGGAAGTTCATGGTAACGACTTCCGTCAAGAGCTCCCGTTGAGAACTCAGTATTTTTTTATGCAACCCCAAGATCGTGACGAGGAGGAGAGAGGGAGAAAAAAGGCAATTAATGCTTGCGGATTTACTGACATTATAAATTAAAAACCAAGTTCATACCACTGCATCGCATCCTAAGTTCTTGTATTCACATTGGACCTCGGTCTTGGGACAAGCGTCACGAACATGAACCTCAAGCTGTTAAAAAAGGACAACAAGGAAATAAATGAATGGATGGATGGACGGACGGACGGACGGACGGACTGACGGACGGACGGACGAACGAATGAATGAATGTTATCAAACATAAAAGAGACCTTTTCCCGTGGAATATCTCTCACACCGCACTTGTTGGTACACTGAACAGGAAACTTTGTGCAGACATCGAGATGACTCTACAGAAAACAAGATCAAAATTGAAATTCAGTGAAAAAAACCGCTTCGCTTTTTGAAACACAGGTGCAGCCCAAAACAACTTTGTTAGTGGGGTTACTAATAGAAAGATAATTAAGCACATATTCTTGTACCTGTTTCTCATTGTGGATGTAATATATTTTACAATATTCACAGGTTATTTTTCTCCAAGAACATTCAGTTGTAACGTGAATTTGCAGGTCTTGCTTGGTGAGCTTCTCTTTACAACCCCAGTTGGGACACTGAACCACTTTGAAATAACAGCCTGACAGATGTTTCTAGACATGAAATCAATCAATCAATCAATCAATCAATCAGTCAGTCAATCAATCAATCAGTCAGTCAGTCAGTCAGTCAATCAATCAATCAATCAATCAATATATCAATCAGTCAGTCAGTCAGTCAATCAAATATTCAGTCAGCCAGTCAGTCAGTCAGTCAATCAAGCAATCAATGAATCAACAACTAATCAATTAGTCAGTGAGTTGATCAGTAACTCTACCAGTCAGTTAATCAATTCATCCATCCATCAATCCATCCATCCATCCATCCATCCATCCATCCATCCACCCATCTATCCATCCCATTAATCAAACAACCAGTCAATCCGTAAGACACTTTGAAGGAACAGCCTAACTGATGTTTTACTAAATGAATACAAATCGAATGAATATACGAATGAATATAAATCAGTCAAGCAACCAGACAAACAGTGACCATCAATCATCGATCAGTCCAGAGGGTTAGACAGTCAGTCATTCAGTCAGTCTGTCCACCAATAAATCAGTCAATCATTCAGGCCGTCAATCAGTGCGTCAGCCAGTCAGCCCGTCAGTCGGTCCGTCAGACCGGTCGATCGGTCGGTCAGTTAGCTTTTGAACAGGTTCCGCGGTGGGAAAAATAACGCCGAAAAAATCGGTGAGCGAGGAAAAAGAACAGGGCGGCGCCCTGTTCTCTTCCCTAGTCTGCCATCGGCTTCCGGTTTTTTTCTCGTTATTTTCCCCATCGAGGAGCCTGTTCACAAGCTATCAGTCAGTCAGTCGGTCGGTCGGTCGGACGGTCGGTCGGTCGGTCGGTCGGTCGATCAGTCAGTCAGTCAGTTAGTCAGTCAATCATGGAAATAAATCATGAAAATGGAAATGTTTTAACTGCAAATTTTTTCACAAGGTTTACTCTCTTAACTGTTACAGTGGAACCCACTTTCAGACATGTCCTTTATACGGACACCCGCTTATTATATACGGAAAAATTTTTCGAATAATACGTATAACGGACACTTTTCTCTGACCCGATTGACACGCTCCCACATAAAATTACCTCTCTTTACGGACAGTGGTTTTCAGTCACTGCTCAGTTACAGACATTTTTAAATGCATCACATTAAGTATGTATACATTAAGTATGTATATCCACGATCTTTTAGAAAAACAAGAAAAGAAAATACGCACTAAAGTTATGGGCTTAGAGGGTCACCCGCTGTATAACATGTTGCCGGAGGTTAAGAACACCAGATGCCAGCTTAGAAGAAAGTCGGCCGTGAAACCTAAAGTAAACACGAAGCGTTTTATGATTTTCTTTGTTAACCGTCTAACTTTTAAATACGAGTTAGCTCTTTAATTTCGTTAGAATACTATTGTTATTTCATTTACTGTAGCTTGCTTTTTACACTCATAATTTCGTAACATAGGATATGTGTGTTTATCTTATGAAATAAAGACTTATTATGATTATGATTATGATTATGATTATGATTATGATTATTATTATTATTATTATTATTTATTACTTGATCGAGCGTGGGGCATCTTCACTTTGGCCTAAGGTTATAAACATGTAACCCTTCAAAGATAGCAAGAGCGAGAGAAATAAAACGTTTGATGTTTCTCAGCTGTACATAATAATATGGTTTAGTCTTTGCGTCGATAAACCACTTTTAGTGTCCATATTAATGGAGTCCTCCTGTACTAATTAAACTCCTTTTCTGTTCAAGCCAGCATTCCTATCTTGTCCAGTGTCCGATTATGAAAGCCGCACCCCTCTAGCGTTGCCGATTTGTTTTTTGTTTCATCGTTTCAAAAAGGTCAGAATACCTTTCTGAAAATATTTAAACTTTTAGACAACGTCTACTTACCGAACAACATTTGCTAAATATATAAAGTCAATTTCTTTTGCCTGAAAGAAGTCAGTTGTGTTTCAATGGCTAATGTATCGCGTATGAGCTTTTTAGTTTTCTGACATTTAATTAAAACTTTATTTAGTATACTTCATAAAAGGCAAGGCATATCATACCTTCACTTCCCGCAGTTCCCCCGTCCATGGACATCCAAAATATGAACACTTAACACTTAGATCCAGAATTTTACGGTGGCAAGCGGCATCGGGAAATATCTACCATCAGAAAAAAAAAGGACGGGAGGACAAGGTTATTTTCAACATGATCTCTTACTAAAGGAACAGTATTAAGTTAAGTTGTTATATATGCTTGACATAATCACTTTCCACTGACTTTTTTCCATTTCATTGTGCTGTGGTAATGTTTGCTTTTGTTCGTTTTTGTTGCTGTACGTTCCTGCACTTTCAATTATACTTGTGTCTTTGGTAAAATCTACAAGGAGTTGAGGTTTAAAGCCATGGAATGGATAGTGTATAACCGGCACAGCCGCGAAGAAATAAAATATTGCGTTTGATCAAACTCTTCTTATTTTAATTCTTTAAGCTCCAATAGTGGTCAGCATAAAATTTCTCCTCATCATATCAGTGCATTACAGCACATACAGAACATGGGAATTGAATGGAAAATACAAAAATGAATTGTCTTGATGTTTAAGCAAGTTCTCCCAACTAATACTCTACAGAATGTATGGAGATGAGTAAGGAGAATTTGTGTCATGATGCGGGGCCTAAAGGGTCAGTTGCGACGGGGTTTCATACCACGTTTCACGGAAAATAAAACAGCCAATTCACTTCAGCAAATTCCAGTTTGTCATCTTTCACGACATCATGCTTGTTGGCTACAAAATCAATTTTCAAGACACAATAAAATCTTATTCTCGCTTCACAGTTCATTCTTACTTAGCAAATCACGGTTCACGAGGAAAACAGCCAGTTAACACACGTTCAACGCAAAAAGTGTGGCAAATCACACTCAAATCACAGCTTGCAGAAACACCTTATGCCTCTCTTTCATTTGACCGCGGTTAACACGTGCAATTACACAAGATACCAACCATTTTTTCTTACCTGATAAACACCCCCTCCCCGCCCCACGCCCCCCGCCCCCCCCCCCCAAAAGAAAGAACTTATATTCTGCCCTCAAATATAAGCTCTTTCTTCCGAAACTAAAATTCATAGGTCGAGACGGAGAAGGGGAGAACAGTGCGTTACAAGGGGTGGCCTTAAATTGAAACGTTGTCTACTTTGCGTGACTAAAGCAAGCGTGATTTTAAATACCTTCTCGCGTGACAACGGTTGCCTGTCTGCTGGGCATTTGGGTGAAGGGCGTCTGAACGCAAACAAAATAAAATAAAACAAAACAACAAATAAACTCCTGTTATATATTTAGATGTTAACATGCCATGTAATATGGTGAAAAAATACCCTCTTGTACAAGATATAGTACTCTTAATGGATCACTGAACTGGTTTGAAGCACATTAAACATTACTCGAGTAAATATTTGAAAACGAAAATAAACAAAGGCAAGACCGCAGCTGATTAAAATTCAAAGATGAAGTATGATTTTACTTGATAATTATACTGAAGTTAAAACGTTCTAGCTAAATATAGACAATTACATTGTGGTTAAATTTAAACCCACTTGGTGAAACACCACGGAAAAGAACTGCTTAATAGCACGCTTCAGGATCGCATTTGCAGACCATTTTTTAAACACAGAAATATTGCACAACAATAGCTTTCGTTTGAATGGTCACACTTTAGAATTTTATCCACAGCCGGACTCAAGCCTCTCTAAACAGAACTACTTTCAATATTATACAAATAACAACATCACCGGAAAGTTTTCACTCGATAGCTTTCGCCTGAATCAATCACGCTTTTGTGTTTTATCAATTTTATACACATACTGAAATTTTAGTTTACCACGTCATGTGCACGGTATAATCATATCAAAACCCATCACATAGTACTGCTTTCCGGTCGATCGACACATTTCATTTGAATGTTCACAAAACTTGTCGCCATTCAAATTATTCAAATCAGTTTAAGCCCAGTTACATGATTGAAGCTAGAGGAAGGAAATATTGAATATTGAATCTCTATTTTAGAAAGGGTCCCTCTCATTCAACTATTGTACGTTGATCATGCTATGGGTCTCTGTAGTGAACAACAAAAGGAGTTGACTCGGTTTTTGCCTGTCCAAGCGCACGAAGCGTTGGTTATTTAGAATTCGTTACCTCAAGAGCGACTGCATGCAGATGTTACAAAGCCTGTGGCCACATCCGACGATCTGCACAGGATCCCTCATTGTTAAATGACACACAAGACATTCCCAATCCTCAGGAACTCTGCTTTCGAATTGATAATCATACCCGCCTAGCTCTGGCAGATTCACAATTGCCGACATTTTAATTTGTTATTTTAGATCATTACGGAACAAATCGAACAGGAAGCGTTTTTTAATGCGTGATCGTTGCCGAAATGAAAAATTCCGTATCATATTGCTGTCATTTCTTATCCAATCAAATCACTACACTCAAACGAAGAAAACCGTGAACACTGAAAATATTCCTGGAATGTTCATTGTGTTTTGACCAATCACGTGCGATACCTTGTAACCGCAGAAAACGAATGGGTTGCTCAGTCACGGAAAGGATTTGGTTCTCAATTTGTTTCGAAAGACCTCAAGATTTAACGATTTCGGCCTAAATAAATCGAGTCAGCTGTGCTATCAGAAATGATAGCAGCTTTGGGCGAATTTTAAGGGAGGACATTGCAATTTTTACATCAAGGTGAAATAACTGCTGCTTGAGTTGCTTTTATTTGAAACGTCGGAACCGCTAATCGTACGCGTTGGGCCGCCACGTCGAAAAATTCTATTCTCCAAAAGCGCTCAAACATATATTCGCTTGCGTAGTGTATGTGGCTCTCAGATAGAAAGGAATAGTAATTTTAATTCCTGTAAGATAAAGATGAAGATTAAATCTTGAGGCCTTTCAAAACAATTCGAGAACCAACTCGATTCCGTGACCGAGAAACCCATTCGCTCTCTGCGGTTACAAGGTCTCGCGCGCCATTGGTCAAAACACACATTCCAGGAATATTTTCAGCGTTCACGGTTTTCTTCGTTTGAGTGTAATAGAATTACTCGCGTGACTTGACAAATGGTGGGTTCCGCGACGTTGGAGGCGCGAAAAGAATGGTTCTTTCATACTTGTTGCTAAGTCTGTAGCTGCTTTCTTTGAAGGCCCGGACGCTGTATTCGTGTCGGTCTTTCTAAAATTTAACATTTCATTCAGGAGCCCATGTTTCATTTATTCACATCGTACACCATCATGTAGCCTGCAGAGCAAATTAGTAGCCCTAGGCCTGTTATACAGAGAGCAGTACTATTTATTCGGACATTGTGTTTCTACAATGTGTTTCTCTTAAATACATTTTTTGAAATACTACGACAGTGACAAATACTTTCCACAATCTTGTCTCCAGCGTGGGCTTGGCTCGGCTCGGTTCGGCTCAGACAAAGTGTAGAAAGTGTTCGGAGATAGCGGGAAGCTTGCGACACCATCCTTTTTTTTCGGCAGGTGGAACACAAGTCAAAAACCCGGATGCTGTCGTAATAACTGGAGTCTGCTAACCGGTGCTAAGATGTCTTGATGTTTAGACAAATTCTTCTTACTAGTTTCATCAGAAACATGTGCAAAAAAGATTACGTTAAATGTCTGTTTGTTGCTGCTTAGATGGGAAATACTATCCACGTGCAGCACAACAGCGGAATGCGCCTCCTCCCAAGTGGGGGTAAAAAACGCAGTGCTGTCGTTTTCTGTACTCCTTTTCCAACGATTCTCGTCAAGAAGAACGCTTTTATTTACTGATAAAGAGCTATCTTGAAATAATAGTTTTTGACTACATCCTTTCAAACATTTTCATCAAATAACTTCCTACAATAGTCTCGACTTACATGTTCCAGTAGACTTCAGGGAGCTACTCCGATTTAAACTACACCCACTCAGCCTACCCACTGTACAAACTGAGGGTCTGAACCCTGGTGGGAATTACTCCATTAGAAAGAGTAAATTACGCAGGTGCATTATCATCAGGTACCCCTGGCCCCCCATTAAAAAAGCACTTAATCCCCACTAGATCCCTAGGTATTTTACCAAGCCTCTACAAGGAACTAGCCTGCGTGCAGACGTCTCCTATTTCCTTCCACCCGCGGAAAAGAGACGTCTGCACGCAGGCTACAAGGAACCTGAGAACGTCACTTCAAAAAATCTTGATTTATATGGGTTGCCTCTTGCTTTCAGAAAGTGCATGTCAAGAACATCTTTCGTCAACCGTAAAATTAACGGAAAATTTGCCATGTTTATGCCTTTCCGTTGTTATCTTAACAAGAGCAAGTATATAGTTGCTTATAATTGTTACTATCGGGAGCCCATTACCCCTGATACTATAATATTTCTTTGCTGTTAATTGCCTTGGTGCGTCCTGGACACGCGACAGGACAGGACGATCAAGGACAATCAAGAGAATCACGCAAACGTGCTTTTCCCCAACCGCGCGTCTGCGTCGACGTTTTTCGCGTGCACATGCGTGTTTCCTTCTCTCTCAAGTCTCAACTGTCCCTGAGAGGATGTATGTATATAGTTCGTTAGAAATCGCTCGTTCCACTTGAAAAAGCGCGCGGCTCACTCGCGTAAATGAAAATGGTGGCTAGAGGGGAGAGGAACACACAGTTAAATAACTTATCTCCCTATTTTTTCCCTCATTTTTCTCCCACCTCCCTAATTTTTTCAGCTATTTCTCCGTCCTCCCTAATTTTTCTTTTCCTCCCTGATCAACGCTTTTAAAGCGTTTAAATTCCCTACAACTAACGGTAATCTGAGATTACCCTTACTGAAACGCTTTCTTGCCCTCAAAAGCTCTGATTACGGTTAACGTAGAGACATATTTCTTATTTAGTATAGTTCACTTACAGTCTTAGCATAAAACAGCAATGCTTTCTTTATAAAAAGTCATGGTACCTGGCAGGTGCTCTGACCTGCCTGCTGGAACGTATAAGTGCGGATATATTACTGCGGATATATTTTTTTCTGCCAATTCGTCGTCACTGACACTATCTCCATTATTCTAAGCTTCTTGAACTTCAATTTCCTGAGGAACAAGTCCACTAATGTGCTGTCGGAAAGTTTGCAGCTTCTCAAACTCGTCTTTACTCAGTGCAATGCCTCCACCCGACCACAGCCTCTATGGGACAGTGAAGTTCAACGCCAGTGGCCATAACCTGATGTGTCCAGGCTTACTGTAGGCGTGTTTGTATATTTAGCTGAAATGCAGGTTGTTGTCTCTGCCTGGAGTAAACATTTCTGCACTTATAGCTGATTTGGCATCTGAAATATCTTCCACCTTGCAACTATAAGGGTTTCGTTTTCTTTGGTGTTTCTGTGGTAGACGGACCAACGGTGCCTTACAGAAAAGAACTTTCCTTCGTGGAGCAGTAGAAACATGATCACCACTAAGAAAGCAAGAAAAGTTGAAATCCACACTTTTAGGTGGCTCCACTTCACACAAAGCAATGAGTAACGTAGAAAAAAATTGTGCTTTGTAGTTTTGCTGAGCACCTTGGTTTATCTAACTGCGCCAAACCACTTCTTCCTGTAGTCGTGAAGCTTGGCAATGTCACGAGAGGGTTATTAAAACGGCACATGTCTAATGACTTGCGAACGTCAAGCTTTCACACTGAGATGAATCTCAGGAATGTAACCATTCGAAATCTTTTTGGGAATTTTGGTCTCTTTTTTCTAGTACTTTACGTTTGAACAAGCCAATCTTCGAAAGTTCAAATGCCCGCGACGTTGCCCCCGGGGGGGATGTTGAGGCTTCAATTTGACTGGTACATAACTGTCCGGCTTTTCTCGACCAGATCCGACCACTCAACCCCAAATCACCTTTCTGGGCACAAACTGTGTTTGTTTTTGCTGCGACTTAAATACTACAAACAAAGGGAAATGTCTAAAAAAATAATAACTAACTTTAAAAAGATGATATTCTCCCTTCTCCCTTTCCATGCTGGCTCTCCCTTCTCCCTATTTTTCAAAGTCGTTTCTCCCGTCTTCCTAATTTTCTCAGGCCGTTTCTCCCTCCTCCCTAAACCGTTCCTCTCCCCTCTGGCTATGCACGGGGCTCTGCAATCTGCGTCGCATTGTGCCCGCAGCACACGCACATATCCCGCGCATCTCTTTCGCGTCGCGCGCTATAAGCGCACGTACGTATACGCACATATGCGCCCCAACACCACTTTTGTCCCCAAGAACAAACGAGCGAATTGGAGCAAGTCTAGTCAATTTCAATTAACGTTGTCGGATTTTAAAGCCTCGAGCCTACGCGAAAAGACTTTCCTATGTGATATGTTTTCTGCATGGATGACCCAAAGCTAAATTTGATTTATTTATTTACACATTACCCATATCACCTTGCGGTCTTATCGTGCACCCTGTCCGACAGTCACCTGAAGTAGCCTTCTACACACCGTGTGGCAGTAAATTTTTGCGGGAGTTTAATTTTGCGAATGGGCGATTTTTTGTTTTTGTTTTGCGGAACTAATTTTTGCTAGTTTTTCTTGCTGGGAATTAATTTTTGCGATTTTCAGGAAGTCGCCTTTTTATTTGGAATTAAAAATTCTCGACTTTTGAGAACAAACCATCGAATACAGGTGGACAACATGCAGATGTATAAAACGTTAATCAGTTTATCAATGGAGTTCCCTCAGTCGATCCTTTTCTTTAAAGCTTTAACAGTTAAATAATTGTGGTGTACCAACTGCAATTTCATTGTTCATTGCTTCTAATTTCGTTTTGTTTTTAAACGAAAGAGGCCACCAGCATGATTCTACATTACATGTAAAATGTGATGTTTGTATAGAACTTCGACAGTGGAGTAAATTTTTTGGGGAGAAAATTTATGGGGGACATTTTTTTTCGCGGGAACTTCTTTTTATGCGGATCGTGAAAAAAAAAACCCGCAAAAATCAGAACCCACATAAATTTAGTGCCACACGGTAACAGACGTTCTTTAACTTTTGACGTTGGGGCGCGGGCGGAGTGCGTGACGAGCCAAAAGAACGTCCAGGGGCTGCAGGGATTTACAGTCCTCAGGAGGGAAGGTTTGGGGAAGTGTCAGAGGATCATGGGAAGACATCGTGTTTCGCGCCTTTTGAGTAGTCGATTCGTTTCCGTTGTGGGAGACAAGAGAGAGTTTTTGTGTGTGTGTTTGAACATTTACCTCAGAAGCTCTGAGAAATAACTTGGATTTAATACATCTCTGGAATACATCTCTAATTTTCTCTTTTTTGGCGATGCCTGGTTTGGAGTTCACGTTTGTTGGCGAAGTCCCAGCAGAATATTCTTGTCCGATTTGTGACTGCACGATGCGAGAACCAGTGCAAACCAAATGCGGTCACAGATTCTGCAAACAGTGCTTGGAGAAGTCTTTGGAACGGTAAAAATTATTTGAGATTCTCGTTTTTGTATAAGCTTACTTTGTATTGTTAATTGTGTTTTTGTTTCCCTGTGGTGGTTGATTCTTTTGTTTGGCAATACACTCTTTTTTTTTTATAAGAACCTTTTTTATAAGAACGTCGAGGCTGGAAAAGCGGTTAAGACACAGCAAACACACAACAGGTAAGGTTTTTCAAACTCTATTTTGATTTTTAGGTATTTCCCACGGAAAACGGCCAATTATTTTCAATCGAATTTCAGCTCTCATACGTTTTGGAAACCTGTGCTTCGTCTATTGCATAACCTATTGCTCAACAATCTTTCGCGATTTTCCCATTAATATATCCTAGGTTTCGCTAGTTTGAACAATTCAATAGATTCTAAAACGTCGTCTGAAAGTTTAGAAGGGTAGCCTCGTCCCCCTTGACTGAACGCCTCACATGTACTGAACGTTTTATGATGTCGAATATGATACTAACAATAAACAGCGCCAGGAGCTGCACGAGCTGCTGTGGAGATCGCTGTCGGTCTCTCTCCAGTCAAATAACGATCAATTATTCGTCTTCTCGTTTCCTTGTGGAGAGGCCTACATGGCCTGTTCTTCCGACCTAAGGCATCAATATAACCAGGTCTGAACATTTCGAAAAATCTATAACAGATTCGGAATCTCCTTTCGATTTTCGAAATCCCTCTCTGAATCTCAGAAAACACCAGGCGAATGCCCAAATATGGAGAACGTGACTCGTCACGTTGTTTTGAATTTTAGAGTTTCCATTCACGCGTGACGTGGATCAACTGTAAATGTATAATTGTAAATAAATTTAGAAATTAGATGGTTTTACATTTCAGTTTTTGTATCGATAGTAGCTATGGACAGCTAGTTTTAAACAGATGTTTACTTCATGTAAGTAGAACTCAAATTTGATTTCAGGATACAGTAGATCCCGCTATGTCAAACTGAAACCTGTTTCCATTGCTCAGTTATTCACTATCAGTAATCTTCAACACTTTTTCGGTTACCATTGTTACCTTGTGTGATAGCGGGAGTCTACTGAACTTTTTAATCGAGTTTTGCAGAACACTAGTGTCGTTATGTTTGTGGCCGTTTGTATGTAGCTCGTACATGTACCTTGCAGCAAACAAGTTAAACAGTCAGTTCCCAGTATGGTATGCTTTTCACGAAAGCGGAAGGCAGCAAGTGACTGCAAAACCTTCCATTAATGGTCCTTCTTTAACCAACAGGCGCAATCTCTTGGACTATAAACGGAATATCAGTGCCCAAAAACACATCTTTGCTTATTCAAAAGAAACCAAAAATTTCCCACACAAGAAGGCACTTGAGAGTGATCCGTATTCCGTTCATTCAGTTTACACTGGGAGCACAGTGACTGTGAAATGATATACATTCCCAAAGAACACAACTACCGTCGATTCCGAGCATTCCTATATCAAAAGTACGAGCCATAGGGGTTACACGAGTTATTGTGAATGTTTTCATTATCATGGACTATGCGCGATTACACCGCCTTATTATGGTAAAAGAAATAAATGAATGAATGATTGAGTAACGAAGGAATATGTAAAAAGTGCATATCACAAATACATGGATAAAAAGAGCAAATAAATTTATTCATAAAGAGTACACCACATGGCAGAATATTTACATAAGGCAAGCTACAAAGCACTTCTAGAAAACATAAGGATTCTTCTTATTTGTCACCAACAGAACTCACACCCCATCTGGCACACTTCTGCCATCCTTACAAATTTTTAGTTTTGACTTTGAAAATATATCATTCATGTTAATTTTTTGCTTATTTCATTTTATCTGCTAACCATTATAAAAATAGTATTATTTTTCAAGTATGATCGAGTTTGTAAAACACTCTGGTGCACAAAATCGCCGAACCCTAATCCAAGCTCGGTCTCCTCAACAGGGCGGGGCCACTCGTTCACCTTAAAGTCAATAACTTTACATATGTTTACTCTCTCGCTCTGACAGATATTCTGATCAATCAAAGTGATGCGTAGCTTCTCCGTGAAAGGCCAGGGTAATACCGAATCATATTCACCGGGAATAACTTTGACAAACACCGACAAAAATTTTCCCTTAAGTGTTTTACTCGCGTCTGGGTTTGCAGAGCCACCATTGGGCATCATTTTAATTCTTAATTTGTACCCGTTCTTAGACAAATAAAACGGTTCACTCAGTATAGTTTCCTGCTCGCCTGTCACCGCCTTGTCATGAACAGTTTGGAAGTCAGGTATCTTCCATATATACGGAGCAAAGTTCCTTGTCATCTGTTCCAGTCGCTTTATCTGTTGTGACTGATCTTTAACAAGGCTGGCAAGCGCGCGGACCTGGTGCTGAGTGGTCTCTAGGCCGCGGAGGGCTAGGGAGAGATGGTGTTCAACTTGAGATTCTGAGTGATATTTGGTGTCTGATCTTGGAAACTGTGAATAGAGAACAAATCCTCAGGTTTAATACGAAGGTCACTTTCG